>CM040404.1:95364267-95389267 GCA_022702515.1 Ilyophis sp. 1 JC-2022 | reverse complement strand
GGGAGACACACTAATGAAGCTGCTTGGGTGGGGGTAATAAGGGGGACACACTAATGAAGCTGCCTGGGTGGGGGTAATAAGGGGACTATAGTAATGAAGCTGCCTGGGTGGGGGTAATAAGGGGGACACACTAATGAAGCTGCCTGGGTGGGGGTAATAAGGGAGACACACTAATGAAGCTGCCTGGGTGGGGGTAATAAGGGGACACACTAATGAAACTGCCTGGGTGGGGGTAATAAGGGGCCCACAGTAATGAAGCTGCCTGGGTGGGGGTAATAAGGGGACAATGAAGCTGCCTGGGTGGGGGTAATAAGGGAGACACACTAATGAAGCTGCCTGGGTGGGGGTAATAAGGGGACTATAGTAATGAAGCTGCCTGGGTGGGGGTAATAAGGGAGACACACGAATGAAGCTGCCTGGGTGGGGGTAATAAGGGGACTATAGTAATGAAGCTGCCTGGGTGGGGGTAATAAGGGGACTGTAGTAATGAAGCTGCCTGGGTGGGGGTAATAAGGGGACTATAGTAATGAAGCTGCCTGGGTGGGGGTAATAAGGGGAATATAGTAATGAAGCTGCCTGGGTGGGGGTAATAAGGGAGACACACTAATGAAGCTGACTGGGTGGGGGTAATAAGGGGAAAGACTCTAGAACCCATTGCAGATGCTAAGGCCATGGAAGTCTTACCATAGGGCAGATCTGGTTGCAAACCTTGTCCACGCACTGGACGATGTGCAGGCCTGTGATCCCATCCTGGTGGCCGGTGCAGCTGCATGTCTTGCAAGACTCCTCCCACTCACTGCCCACCTGGTACACCACACCTGAGACCACACACACCTGGGGAAGCAGGCATGGAACATCAGCTCCATTATCACACCCTCGTCATCCAAAATATGACATTTTGATTGGTTTATTGAATCCTACGCCCAAGACACATCTATAATTAATGAAGAGACTAAGTTCAGCCAACTTACGCCTTGCGCCGTACTTAGCGCTCAAATAACACGCCGTCTAACTAACAAAAGTGGACTGGGACACGCCCTAAATGCACTTGCGCCATGTGTTTAGACCATGCGCAAAGATTGTCAAGATAAAGCCCATAATGTCGTAATATCAGTTTGCATTTTTCATGAAAATAAAACAGAAACTAATGCATAATACATAATAATATAAATAGGGCGAAAGGGTGTTTTGTATTGTTTAATGCCTGTTTCTTAATATTGTGAAGCCCGAGGCAAATTTCCATATGGCTCAATATTAAGTGTAAACAGTGTGACAGGCGTGCCTCTTAACCTTATCAGGGGCGCAGGTGGTCTCTGTGCAGTTGCAGTCGTTGGTGACAGAGGAGGTGATGTACCCTGGCGGGCAGGTGCGGGTTGAGTCCTGGCAGTCGCAGACGCACTCGCGAGCGTCGCAGCACTGCGTCTTTTTCACAGTGAGCCGACGGTGCGGGGCGCAGGCAGCCGTAGCCTGCAGGAGACACACCTCCCTCTTACAGACTGGGGGGGCGGGGGCAGGGACACAGAAAGAGGTCAGTCAGGGCAAAAACATATGGAGGAACACAGGAGCAGGAACACATACAGTAATACAGTACATCCATACGGTAATGTCTGTTGTTCTATCCCGTATATTCTACTGTCTATTTTTACCTTGGCTGAAAACAAATGAATAGACAATAAAACTCAATTTTATTGAACTGGTTTGAATGTCACTCTTGACAGGAGTGAGCGCATAGCTGAAATATGTAAACATGTAGACAGACATGTGTGGTGCTGGGGGAGTTTTTTTCAGGACGCCTGGCTCACCGCACTCATGGATAGGCCTGCACTGTCCCGGGTTGGTGAGGACAACTGAGAGCCCATCCGCACAGTGAGGGATTTCGTGGAGATCGCAGGACACCAGGTCACACACTACAGGGCACAGGTTCAAAGGATATATCAGTTTACCCATTGGTTAGCCAGTTTTATAAGATGCGTAATTTGTGAAATCAATGACTGACATGAAATCATACTGCACTAAACAGGAAGTAATACAAACCCAGGGCAACCCAGAGTACAACAGACACAGTACAGGAGAAAGAGATCCCAAATGAAGGGTACAACAGGGGCAGAGTACTGTATTATACTGGTAATGTGCACCTGCAAAAGGTCCTGCTCACTGCCTATCTTACGGGGTTAATTTTTTGCCACACTAAAAGAAACCCTACCATTTGTGTTTAAATGTTTGCACAGTTGCAATGAGGAAATAAAAAGTGAATTTGGCAAGATACAGTGTGCGGGACGAGTGCAGGGGTTAAACTGGTCTGAGACCAGTCAGTTTGATTTTGGGGACGTACCACACTCGTACTCAGGACAGCATTGGGATTCCCTCTTCTCCCTCAGGACCTCACAGGGACCACACTCAGGGGCTGAGGAGAGCAATGTGCCACAACAGTAAGGTGAAATGTACTCTACCAAAACAGCAGCTATGGAAAAGGACTCTATGACAAGCATCTTAGAAATCCATTTCACTGCACCATTCAGTTCAACCCACCAATATGAGACTTTTGTATCAATGTCATAAACACTGAGGACATGGCTGGGAACAATCATACAGCTTTGCTAATTGTACATAAAAAGTTAGACAGGCATCTTTGCTATCGCTACACAGGCAGAGATACACACACTTGCTATTTGTGAACAGGGAGTGAGGCAGGTCGTTACCCTTGTTATCGGTACAGGGCCGGGCGGTGCAGTTGATGTGCTGGTTGTGCAGGCACATGCAGATCTGGCAGGGCATGTCCTGTGGGACCCATGTGTCCAGGTACTGGACATACAGAAATCAAACAGACAAAGAAACATTACAAATGCTACTACTAATGCTACTGTCCTTACCATCAGCTATACTGGTTTCTGGTACTGAAAATTATTCTCAAGTGGTGCTTCCTGTTGCAACACTTCTTCTCCACCCATCTTCTCCATCAGGTGCCCAAATGGGGACAGTATCACACCCAGAGGAGTCGTAGTGGAACTGACTACCCAGGGCCCCAATGCAGAAGGGGCCCTCAGAAGGCCTGGGCTTTTTTTTTTGCTTTGAGAAGGGGACCTACAGAAACTGCACTTGCACAGGCCCAGAATTTCGTGCTACGCCCCTGATCACAGCTAGCACTGGCTGAGAGTTCCATGGAGTGGCAGATAATACACCAGTAGTGTCACCCAGTGAGGGAGGATTTCAGTCTGCAAGTACTGTATTCCAAAGCGCGTTGCTCAATAGCGACTCCTCTGGTCAACTGGGCACCTGCGATCTGCCTGCAGAAGCTGCTTCAGTCCTTTGGCCCAATAATTGCGACCGGGTCCGTGTAATGTTCAATTTGATTTCTTGATGCATATATCTCAAATTGAAATTTTTTAAATTGGATTCAATATTTCAATTTCAATTTTTTTATTCTTGAAATAATTGGAAAATTGAGAATTCAAACTCGTTGGGTGGGAAAACTGGAGTAGGTTCTAATATCAAAAATTAACTTTAATTAACCTTTTATCTTCACTTTTATGGTGCAGGATAAGTGTCAAAAATAAAACTACTGAGAGGAAAATATATCTTACTCGAAGCTGGCAAATGATCTAGCAACTGATAAGCCGGCGGTGGTAAAGCCGTCTATTGATTCACCGAGGCGGTGTGCCTAGCTTAGCAGCTCACTGGATTTGCAACTGATCTGGCTGGTCTAGCATTCCTAGGCTGGTCACTCGCATACCTAGCCTGGCAACCCAGTGGATTGGCATTTTAAAAATTGTTTTTACTATTTCTGAATTAGGCTAATTTATCATCTCTCTTGCATTTGCAGTTTGAGTCTGCAGCTATCCACGAGGCAACAGTCGTTCAATGCAAGCAAAGGACTTACAAAATCAGTTAACCTCATTAACTTTGGCCCACCAGAAGCAATTTTCACCTATTTTATACTTTTCTTGTTTCGCCTAAGTGTCATATCTCAAAAATGATTTGCTAAACATCCACGTTTTAAAGTTTGAATTGAAGAAGAGGCCTATAGCTTACCATTCAGACATTTGCAACAGAATACATTTGTCAGAATCGTCACATAAGCCTAGATATAGCCTAGACTGCATAATACACATACAAATACGTAGCCTAATGTTTGTAGGCTATAGCCTATACCTAGGGGAAAAAAATAGGCCTACGTTAAAAGGTATGTTTTTACAACCACACGTGCGATAGGTGGTCGCTGTGGAAATGTCGACTTCGTTGGACATTGGCAAACTGTAACCGAAAGTTGTGACGCACCAACTCGTAACGCACCATCACGCAACCACCTATCCACTAGAACCCATCCCGTCAGCAGTACTCCAGTCTATATCCGGTGAGCTCGTTCCATATCTGTCCTCTATTATCAATACCTCTCTAACCTGTGGCCATGTTCCTGCTGTTTTTAAGACTGCCTGTGTAACCCCACTTAAAAAACCTAGCTTAGACCCCTCTGATGTCAAGAACTACCGTCCTGTATCTCTCTTGCCCTTCCTGTCCAAAACTCTTGAACGAGCTGTCCATAACCAACTGTCTGTTTTTCACCACCAGAACAACTGCTTGACCCGCATCAGTCCGGCTTCAGAACCGGACATTCAATGGAAACTGCTCTCCTGGCTGTGACGGAGGCAATCGCCACTGCTAGAGCTTCATCCCTCTCCTCTGTCCTGATTCTACTTGACCTGTCTGCGGCGTTCGACACAGTCAACCACAAACTCCTGATCTCCACACTTGCTGAGATGGGCATTTCTGGGACTGCCCTTTCCTGGTTTGTATTGTATCTCACTGATAGATCCTACCAAGTCTCTTGAAACAGTTCTGTCTCTGCACCCCATCCCCTGTCTACAGGAGTCCCGCAGGAATCTATACTGGGTCCTCTGCTGTTCTTCATTTATACTGTCTCTTGGTTCAGTAATTAATTCACATGGCTTCTCATACCATAGTTATGCGGATAATACTCAACTCTTCCTCTCTTTCCCTCCCTCTACCCAACAGGTGAAGGAGAAGATATCTGCTTGTCTGGCCGACATCTCTGAGTGGATGACTACCCATCAACTGAAGCTCAACCTTGACAGAGCTCCTCTTCATGCCATACAAGACCTCCCCACTACATGACCTCTCCATCACCATTGACGGGACCATGGTGGCTGCCTCCCGCACTGCAAGGAACCTGGGGGGGGGGGTCCTGGACGGCCAGCTGGACTTCAAAGACCACATCAGGGCAACGGCACGGTCCTGCAGGTTCCTCCTGTACAACATCAGGAGGACTCGACCGTACCTGACCACCTACTCCACCCAGCTTCTTGTCCAGACTATGGTCACCTCACGCCTGGACTACTGCACTCCCTGCTCTCAAGCCTACCAGCCTGCGCCATCCTACCTCTTCAACTGATCCAGAACGCAGCTGCCCGGCTTGTGTTCAACCTCCCAGTTGCAGCCAGAATCAGGTTCAAAGTTCTGACCCTGGCCTACACTGCAGCTAATAGTACAGGCCCCGCCTACCTGCAGGACTTGATCCAAAACGATGTTCCTGCTCGACCACTTCGCTCTTCTACAAAAACTATCAAGAACTGCGACTCGCAAACCCCCCCGTGTCAATGGCGCTCGCTCGTTTACACCCTAGCTCCCCAGTGGTGGAACTAACTCCCCATTCCCCTACATTTTACTCCAACCCTGACTGCGTTCCATCGTGGCCTGAAGACACACCTCTTCAGACTCCACCTGGACTGATACACCAATCTAGGATCTCTCATGGTATTTGTTTTTTGTTTAACTGTGTGTTGAAGTTTATAATAGTATTTTGAATAGAATTGTAGTAGAGCTGATTTACCAAGTTTACTGTGAACTGCATTCAATGTTCATTACTAGTGATAGCTGCTACTTTATGGGAAGGATGTGCTTTGTCTTATCTGTTCTGTAGTTACTTCGATGGCGTTTCTGTATGCACTTTGGTTATCTGTATGTCGCTTTGGATAAAAGCGTCTGCTAAATGACTGTAATGTAATGTAATGTAATGTAAATGTAATGAAAGTTTGTTTATACAACTTTTTAATAATATCGAACTATTTCACTTTTGGACAGGAACAATCCTACTATTCAATATTGCTCAGAATGTAAGCAGTAACCTTTTAGACATTGTGTCATTGGATGAGCTTTCGGATTTATGTTTTATTCATCCAATTCTTCTACTGCTGTAGCTTATACATTTGGGCTAAACACTGATGCTGTTAGTGTTGCTGTTGACTGACATCAGCACAATTACTCGCATAGCCTATGGTATATTTACTATTATTACATTTGTTGGTGTTATTTTTATTTATTGTGTTTGTATGTGAGTGACCAGCCTAGGAATGCTAGTGACTAGCCAAGTCAATTGCAAATCCAGTGGGTGGCTAAACCAGGCACGAGTTACCAGCCTCGGCGAATCAATAGATGGCTTCTTACCAGTGCCGGCTTATCAGTCGCTAGATCATTTGTCAGCTCAGAGTAAGATATGTGGGGTGCGTCCCAATAGCCTACTACTAAAAATGCATCCTCCTTTCCTCCACTACCACCTCCTCTCCTTCGTGTGCTGGAAACCGATATTTGTGTTTTAATCAGGCTAATGTTGCAGATTACATATTAATGGTCACATATGAATTAATATCTCGACTCAAATCGCAAAGTCAGGCACATTGAATACTATACAGGCAACTATTTGTAGCTTCTTTAAACGTTTCAGCAGTTTTGCATATGTCTGGGTAGGAGACGAGTGGGAGTGGGGGAATGGAGGAAAGGAGGAGAGGAGTGAAGACTATTGAGATGCAGCCATGCTTCACCGGCCTCTCAGTAGGGCCTAAACATCAAGATAAAAGGTTAAGCCCCAGTGACAAACAAGAAAGAAGTCTTTTGGTGACATTATCGCTCTCCTACGGTAATGGTTGAGTCCGTCCATTGATCATTGATATTATAAATTACCCCAGTTTTTCCACCAACACCAACAATGCAATTTTAAACTTTCAAAAGACAAACGGGAAATCAGAAAATTTGAAAAATGAGTTTGACTTCTCAATTTTCCTATTATTTCAAAGATTTAAAAAATGGAAATTGAAATATTGAATCCAATTTAGAAATTTTCAACTTGAGGTATAGCCTATGCATAAAGAAATCAAACTGATAAGCCTTACACGGACCCAGCAGCTCACCACATTGCAGTGCATGGTGGTCAGCTAAATTCACGCATTTTGGAGAATGCACCCTCTCTTTTTGACAGAGGAAGTTGCAGGACCAGGAAGATCAAATATTTGAGATTGGACATTTCACATTAGGTGTAATGTGATAATTGATCTGCATCAATTGGCACCCATCTTGAATAAATCCTCTCTATACCACCAATACCAATGCTATCCACAAGATGGAGTCAGGTTACAAAAAGGCTCGCTGCATATTTTTGTTCCTTTCATTACCCAGTTATTCTCCTGTGAGCTCCATTTATATCTCACATGGTACAGGATTATTTAAATGTGTTAAATGTGTGGCAAATCTGAGTCATTTTAGCTCTAATATGAAACAATGTTCAGCCAACTGTTCTCAGGTCATCATCAGCGTCGTTGCTTTGTGTCTCACGAACCTGGAAGGCCCTGCCATGCTGATCCAGGCACTGTGAGCAGGCGTCCGGACTCACGCAGATGCCTCCATGTAACACCTCCCCAGCGGGGCAGAAGCAGCCCTCTGTGGGCGTGTCCATGCACAGCGGAGCGTTGCCGCTGGGAGTGCCATCGCCAGGGGTGACATCATCGCCGGGGGAAGATCTACCGCTGCTGCCGCATTCCTCCACACAGCCCGTTCGGCAGCTATCGAATACCATGGAGCTCGGGCACGGCATGGCTGGGAGAGGGAGGCACATACGTATGTAAAAATATGGACATACGCAGGAACACAGACATTTCTACGAATACACTGCAACATAAACACACTGACACACAGATGCAGCAAATCATACTAACACCGTATTACACTACTGATATATACTGATACACAGACATTTATACAAATATACTGCATTATAAACACACAGACACAGTGCTGCAAAACCACCCATCATAAGGAATAAATATATAAACAGAAACAGAAATACAAAATAACACAGTTAAGCATTGGCATGCCCTGTTCACTAGTATTGGCTCACTGGCAAGCATACATGCACACTTGATCAGCAATAATAATTGAAAATAATTTCATCTAAAATAATAAGGGAGAAAAATGCAACAGCTGAAGCAGAAACACAGTAGAATATGAATTAACTATCCCACTATCAAATGCACAGACAGCAAACAACTATTATTATTATTATCCATAACCTCCATGCATCACACTCAGAACTTACGGCAGAAGTCCTGGCTCCTCCAGTTGATGCAGACCCCTTGCAGACGGCAGTGGCGGCTGTAGGCAGACACCAGGTCACAGATCTCCCCCGTGTGGCAGCCGTTCTGCTGGCACAGTGTGACGAAGGCCTCGGGGGGCACGGCGGCATGGCAAGGGGCGAAAACGGGAGAGTGGAGAATCTGGCAGCGCTCGCTGACCGGGTGCTCACACACCGCGGAGCTCCTGGGCTGGCATGGAGCACCGTCCACCCCCAGCAGGGACCATGCCTGTATGAAGGCCTCGCTGTCCGTGGTCAGGGAGCCGCTCGGCAGAGCCAGGTCATTCTGCTCGTCCTGGTCACAGTAACCTACGCGAGGATGGGAAGACTTATGAGTCGTAGAGCGAGAAAAACCTTCATTTGACCTTTGATTAACCAGGTACTAGTTACCAGTAACCAGTTACTAACAACATTTAGCTTTTATCCACAATGGCCTGGCCTAAGGTGCAAAATACATGCTACACTACATCACATTACATTATTGTAGCAATTTATTTCATCCAGAGTGACTGACAAAATTAAATGAATGCATTCAGAATAGGTTAATAAGAACCATTGTGCTACATAAACAGGATAACTAATATTTTAAAGTTCATGTGGCACAATACATAAATGGCATATCAAATAAATGTGTCTCTGTGTCCAGCAGACATGTACCGCAGAGTCCAGATGTCCTGTTGTTGACCATGGTAGGGCTCAGATGGATGGTGAACTCATTGCTCTGAGGGGTGAAGGCCACGAGGTAGCCCAGCTCCTCCACCTTCAGCTGGTGCATCACAGCCCCATACTGGGTCACCTCCACCCCAAGGGTTCTGAAAGGAGCGGGGTTCTCAATCCCATCGATGGTCACCTGGACCAGGCGACAACAGAAGCATTTCCTTAGCATTTAGCACGTTTATGTAAAAACACAGTGAACAAGTTCATTAAGGGAAAATAGGCCTACCGTCATGTCGTTCTTCAACACAACGGACACCTTCCCAACCTTCACTTCCATGGCCTTCATGCAGATCTGAGTGGGGGAGCTGTGGCAGGGCCCGTTGTGGAGAATAACCTCCACCCCCCCGGCCCCCTCCGACCGCAGGAGGCTGTACGAGCAGAACCCGTCCAGCTTCAGGGCCAGCCCATCAAACGCCACTACATGATTGGTTGAGCTGCCCATGCACATACCTGTGTGGTGAGACAGTAAGATCATGGGAAAGAACCACTACTATGCATCTACCACAGCGTGGTTCATAGGGAGAACTGGGGGAGTCTGGCCTTTTCAAATATTCATATGATTAAGGCAAAAATGCCTTTATCCAGTGCCAGAAAATTGTACCCCCAATGCTTGTTGCAATACTAACACTTTACTAACATTTAAATGTTATGCAAATATTGCTCTGCCAGGCCTATGTTGATTAAGCACATTTGAATTTTAATCTGAATTTGAATTTACTCACAGGGACAGGCCCAGCGGCAGCCGCAGGGCTCGGGCACCTTGATGCTGCGCAGGTTGTTCTTGCAGGCGGGGCGCTCCATGTGCTCGCAGTTCACCCGGTGGCTCTGGATGGTCACTGCACCGTTGGGGTGGCACAGCAGACTGTGGCACTGGTCTGACAGGACCCAGGTCTCCCCAGGCTGGGGCACACGGAGCAGCACACACCTGCATTACTGCCCCTGCCCAGGTTCAGGCTGTGCCCACAGACTATAAGTTCTATAACACTTCTACAATCTAGAGCTTATACAGGTGTGGGGAGTCCTGGACCTGTACAACCAGTTTGAGGCGATTGAGTTGAGTGTATAAGCAGCATTAAGTATTCATAAATTGCTGAGTAACAGTAAAAATCAGCACATGCTGTGACCCATGAATTCCAGGATCATCCACTCCTGAGTTAAGATATCTACACTGGCTTTCAACCAACCTTCCTCTGATTTCCATTGTCGTCCACGCACACTCCAGGGGGACCCGCTAGATGAAAGAGAAAGTAAAGGCATATAATATATTCATCTGCATTCATGAATATTGTTTTGCATCATTGCTGAGGTAATAATTTGCATGTGACCAGCCTTGTCAGACGGTTGTGAAGGTATTACTAAAAAATCCCTCATCTTCACCTGACACCTGATATTTTCATGACTTTTAGTCAAATCTCCTATCATTAAATCCCACACATTTTTACCCTGAAAGTGCAGCATCTCTCACCCCTGCATAGTTTGTCAATGAAGGTGTGTCCCAGAGTCACCATGGCCAGCAGGTCCTCTATCATGTGCATGTGAAGAACGTTGCCCTGCATACCATGTCCAGCCAGTGCATTGAGCTCGACTGCATCGTAATAAGAACCAATGCCAATGGGGAAGACTGACACACCTGAAGGAGGGAAAACACAATGCACCATGGGTAATCAGACACTCACAGGTAAGTGAAAATGCAATAATGAGTCATGGATACCGTGGGAATTGTATTTGTCATGCAAAACCTGATTAAGAAAAATGTTAAGTTGGACAGCCTAAGGACAATCACCGTAGCTTTGCATCAACGCATTTCGATAAATTGCATTCCTTAGTTTATTTTAAGCTGTTCATGGTCAATAGGCTGTTATAACATCATACAGACCAGCAGTCGTGGCTTCATTGGCTGCCTCCTCCACAGAGTCTTTGGATCTGTCTGTCACCAGCATCACCACGATCTTAGCCACGCCTGGACGCCCGCCACTGATTGAGGAGATGGAAGTCTGCACAGCAAAATGCAGTGCAGAACCTGCATAACACACACACACACACACACACACACACACACACACACACACACACACAAACACATACACATAGAAGTGAGATACATACTACTATAGTATGTGACTACAGATTCACAGCATGCTATGGATTCCTATACATCTCCCAGTGTGGTGGGTGCAGCAATGTGTGCAGTTTTACCCAGCATGATGGGTGTGGTTTGAGGACAGGTGTGAACTTTTTACCCAGCATGGAGGGTGTTGTTTCCCTCTTTTTAATGGAGTCCACAAGGCTGAGCAGGTTCCCTCTGCGCTGTTCTTCCCTCCAGGAAACATCCACCGTGTTTCTCTCTCCATACTGGATTACAGACACCTGAATGTCCTTTGAACCTGGTGGAGGATGACACAAACAGCGTGTTTTTTTAGGGTACACAGCTGCACACTGATAATCATTGCTATTGTCTGTTACAGCTGCCCACATACCAATGTCAGCGCTGTTGATGAACGCTTTGACAAAGGCCTTCATGTCTTCAAACTGGCTCGATCCTTCACCAGAGCTCTCCTTCAGCAAGAAAATAACATCCATCGGCTTCTCACAGGGGACTGCATGTGACAGAGGGTGATAATGTAATAATTTCTTTCATGTTGTCAAGAATTATCTGTTTTTCCATTTGCCTGAAAAAACTATTAAATACCACATTTTATTCAGTTGAAAAAAGTATTTGCATAAAGAGTCATCCAGAAATAAGTATGACAGTGATTTAGAAAAATACTATTTTGCTTAAACTGAGGTAAAATTAACTGTACTGACACTGAACTTCAATTAAGTGTCAAGTTTTATTTGACATCTCCATAAAGTCAAAGAAAAACAATATACAAGTCAGATTTTGTTTGAATGTTTCTCCAGAAGTTACCTGAAGGGGGAAGTGTAATCCTGGGGGCCAGAGTGGGTTGCAAGGGAGGAAGAGTTGGGCTCAGGGGTCTGATGGTGGAAGTGGTGAATCTGGTGATGTTAACCACCCGTTTGACTACAGAGTGCAGGTCATCATAGCTGTCCACCATGATGGGATTCTGAGGGAAGCTGAGGGGCTCCAGATCCACTTCCTTGATTTTTTGCCCCACCCCGATGGGGTAGATGACGGTGTTGGTGGACTCAGATGGCCTCTGGACCGTGTCCGTGGGTGGGTTGCTGGTCACCATGAATACCAGCTGGGGCTTCTGCTCCTGGGTGTTCTGGATATTACTGGAACTGGTCCGTGACACAGTGCGAATGGCCTGACCCGTGTTGGTGCCCTGGCCTCCCCGCCAGCGGATTTGGCGGATCCTCTCAAGCAGCACACTCCGGCGCTGGGCCTCCCGCTGGGTAAACTCCACCGTCACGGTGTAGGAGTACTGGATGATGGTGATGCGTATATGCTCCTCGCTCACCGACAGTGCCGACACCGCCTCCTCCAGGAACTTCCTGGTCTTGTTGAAATCCACCTCCCCAACCTTGTCTGAGCCCTCGACAATGAACGTGACCTCTTTGACAGCCCACGCGGAGGATGGGGTGGTAGAGAGGAGGCCGGCAGTGGAGGGGACGGGGGGTCTCAGGATCTGCTGTGTGGGGGTGACGTGCATGCTCGGCCCAGGTGTGGTGGGGTTCACAATGGCGGGGACTGGTTTGGTGGGATTGGTTTTAGGCTTGGGGACCTCAGGCTCCAGGCCCAGGGTGCAGAGGTAGTCGATGACCTCTACTGCCCGGACGTCTAGCTCCTCAACACTGCTGAGGATGTACGCCCGGCTGTTGGGGTTGGCCTTGGTGATGTCGCCAATCTGGGACACACTAGCGTCGGGTCCCAGGGCAATGGAGATGGTGGTGATGTCCTTCTTCTTGAGCAAGCGCTGGGTCATCTTCATAGGCCGTGGGTTGGGGCTGGCAGTGAGGATGATGGCCACCCGGCCCGCATGCTCCCTCTTGTCCTTGTCGTAGATGAAGACCGACAGGTACTTGATAGCCTCGTCCATGAAGGCCAAGTCTCCCCCGCTGTACTTCATCTCCCGCACCATCCGCTTGAAGATCCACTTCTGCACCTGCATCTCGTAGCTCTTTACCCCTGAGTGGAAAAGGAGCATGGTGGCCCGGGTGTGGGCCGAGCCCATGCGGAAGCGCTGCACCACGCCCAGGATGAAAAGCTTCACCTGCTCAAATTCTTCCTCGGTAAGCGCAGAGGAGCCGTCCACCAGAAAAGCCAAGTCCATGGCACGGTCGCAGGCATCCGCCGGCACCGGGGTGGAGAAGGGCATTAGGGTGGGGGTGGTGAAGTAAGTGGTGGGAGCCAAAGTGGTGCTGACTTCTCTGGGACACCTCTCGCAAGTCAGTTTGTTGCCCTCGCAGTGACTGCAGAAAAAACAAATAGCTGTTATTACCAAGGCTTCTTTTTAAAACCCACTATTGTTTCATTTCTTTCTGTTTTGAATGCCCAGTAAAAATTTGAAGGTCTGTCCTATTATTGCAATGGTTGTCCAGAGGAGTCACTTTTGTACAGTCAGACATGGACAATCCTATCAGCTGAATGAATTGCGGTGTTGTAATGTATTGTTCCACCAGCAAAGCAAATGTAATATAATTTATATATGAACACATATATATGAACCCAACATATTGGGTAAAAAAGACCCTCTCCCCTCCTCTCTCACCAGATCTGGCAGAGCTCTGGGGCGTCGTGGTTGACGATGATTTTCTTGCCGTGAGAAATACGCTGGCCCTCGTGCTCACACACCTGACACTGTTCTGGGTTTACACACTGCATGGCCACCTCATCCAGGATCTTCCCTAGGGGAGGGAGCAGAGAGGGCACATGGGCTCAGAAATATAATAAATATTGGAATACAAATACAGCAGTGTAAATAAATGTAAAGCAGTTGTATAATTATATTAGATTAGATTAAATTAGAAGAACTTTATTTTTCCAAAATTTACTTCTTTGTGGTATCAGATACACAGTACAGTGCAGTAATCATGCAAAAAACCTTGAAGCACAAAATGAAAGAAAAAACAGGACATTAGGGGCAGACCTGCGGGGCAGTAGGCGTGGCATCCCTCCACACACTCCTGCAAGCACTGAAGGGGCACTGGATGTTGGCAGGTGATTGGGCAGGCGCTGGCGCAGGCGTTGTACCGCCACTCACACTCAAACTCTGGCTCTGCCTTATTCAGATCCTGGCAACTCAGTGCTGGAGAACACGTAGCACATTTACACAAGGGAATCTGTGTTCTTTTACTTTATTTTCTTCACAGACAGCTGTATACTTTATGTTGATACAGACATATAACAGAACAGAGTCTCATTATATACATAAAATATGATATATAACAAAGTTTGAGCTACATACATACAGTGTGCACTGGTAGCAAATCATCCAGGCTTAAGCTACAGGCACATGGATCATGACTAAACTGGTGTACATTACAAGAAGGGAGGTTAAATCTATCAGAGATCGTGTCTTCTGTCAGCTTATTGAGTGTCAGTTCAGTAGAAAAAAAGAAATGTTGTTTCAGACTCAAAAGACCAGTTGAGTGTCAGTAATAAAATTAAAACAGAAGGTTACACAGAGCCTGAAGGTTTTTTAAGTACCAGTTTGATGTACGTGGGAGGGTTTCTAGTGCATATAGACGCACATCACGTTTTTATGTACACAGAAAGTTTACATTATAGGATCTCTATAGGATTATAAGACAGGCTGTTGAGTTTCAGTATCCTGAGAAATGAGGGCATTGAGCGGTAATAGAAAGAGTCTATAGACTCACGGCACATGTTGTTGGATCTCCAGTGAACCACTACCCCCCTCTGGGCACATTCTTGGGCGTAGGCAGCGATGGCATCGCAGAAGCAGACACAGTCTCCCACAGATGGGCAGGAGCAGGTATCATAGGTACAGATCTCCCAGTAGGGCTCTGGGTTCACCTGCCAATGGATGTGAGTCAAATTTTTTCCTCTCTACCAATTACTCAATGACCCTGAGATCCTATCACTGTGATGGGTGATGTACAAATGACAGATGATTCCTTGGGTCCCTCTTACCATGTTGTTGCACTCCCTGAAGATGGCGCTGGTGAGCACACGACAGGACTGCTCCACTGTCACCAGTTTCAAGGTGTTATCGCTACACTGTGATGGAATCTGGAGTCACAATGGAAAATGAACATGCATTTAAAATGCACACCCTGTCTGCCTTGTGAAACCACCTTGCAGTAGTTGCAGAATGAAAATGTCTCAAAGTCAAAAACAAAAAGATCCCTCAAAGGATCTTATATAAAACATAATGCCAGGAGGGATGCTCTCTGAATAATTATCTTACAGTATGAAGTATTCTCTAATACACTACATTACTCTCTTAGCAGCCACTCTTACGGAAGTGGAGAGGAGCGTTAGTCTCAGGAATACAATATATTGATTTTAAATGCAGATAGATAACGGCTGTATTTAAAACCGCAAGTTAAATGAAATCTTCTTAAAACCTCTTTGTACTTTGCAGCAAATCAATCCGACTTGATAAAAGTTGCCCGCAGATTCGTGCGCCATCAAAGATCAAAGTCCCCTCACCTGCACTGCATCTGCGCAGCCGGGGTTCACCTTCCAGGAGTTCCCAAAGTCTGCGGCGTCCACCTCCAACTGGTTGTTGCTGCTCAACAGGTCATTGTTCTGAATGCCATCAAAGTTTCCACACAGACCACAGACCTTCCCCTGTTGGGGACACACATAACATAAGAGCATCGGAATAGCATATAGCATATGTGTGATTGTTTGAGCTTACACAAGTGTTCACGTGGCGTGAGTTTTGAATATGATGCCTGTACTGTGTGTAAAAGTACATCAACATTGCATCACATGTGTATGTTGCACGTGTGGGCATGCCAGGTTGTTTGTGTGTATCCATGTGCATGTATATGCCTGTGTGTATGTATATGGTTGCTTGTGTGCTTGTGTGTGTGTGTATCTGTGGATGTGGATGTTCATGTGAGTGTGAGCAGTGGTGTAGTAGTGCCTGGAGAAGTGGGTATACTCTAATTTAGCAAATCGATGACTACTAATTGATATGTGAACCAGTGGAGATTAAGAAGTGAGTATACTCTATGCCCACTAAGAAAGAAGTGGGTATACTGTGTATACCCACGTATACCCTCCACTGCACTACTGAGTTTGAGTGTGTGTTTGTGTATGTATGCGTGCATGAGTACCCTGTAGTGACCCTTGATCTGGATGACAAGCCGTGTCCCCTTGTCCCAGGTGATGACAATGTCCTTGCCCAGCAGCAGTATGTAGTAGAGGCCTGAATGCACAATCTCCACCTCCATCTCCTTCAGCACAGGCTTTTTCATCTTCACCTGCAGAGAAGCACACAGTGCACACAGTCACACAGCTGAATATTCGCAGATGGAGAGGACAAAAAAAACAGTGCATTAGTGAATAGCGGGCCCCACCTCTCCCTGCTCCATGGCGATGAGCCCTCCGTGGTACAGCACAGTCACACTCTTAGCACACCTGTGACCCACCACCCCACATGCAGTGTTCTCCACCAGCACCCGGAATGTCCCATGGTCTCCATTGCAATAATCCTGAAAAGAGAGACAGAGAGAGAGAAAGAGTGAAATGATGACAAAAAGAGGTAGAAAGAGGGGGAACAAGCAAGAGAAAGGAAGAGAAAGCGGGAGAAAGATGAGGGAAAGATGGGAGCAGGTAAAGCTTGCATATAGGCATAAAGGCAGTGTACTGTTCTTAAAATGGATAAGGATAACTCACCTGCACCAGAACATATTGACAGAGCCCAGGGAAGGAGTATTTGAGGCCATCGAAGGTGATGTAGTGGGCATCCCCGACCGTTTTGCAGTACCCATCACACACATTTTGGCTGCACTCCCACTTGCGGTTGCGACACACACTAACCAGAAGAGTCAGACATTCAGAAAGGCCATATTTATTTTTAGTCCCAGTTTTTACTTTTTCTCCCAGTTTGCAATGCTCAAAATCATTAGGAGGCAGGTCTCATGGCTGCAACATCGACTATCCATTTGTTAGAGCAGAGACCAGCATGTGTGTACCCCGAGGTTATCCACTGAACCGTAGACCAGTTATTTAGCTGGACATTCCAGTTACGAGGCAAACAGCAATAGTGAACTCTCAGTCTACAGCAATTCTGTCAGACCTGAGGTAAATACAGAAACCAGTTAGAATGAAAAGTGGAAGAAACACAGGCTGAAATGGAGAGTTAAAGCAGCTTGCAGAAGTTCAACCAAGCCTGCTTTTTCCAAAATTGACCAAGTGCTACCGGTCAACTTGTCAAACACCTGCTATATCACTTAAGTATCAGCCTGGTCACAGTGAGCTCAGAGCCGTTTGAGCTCAATGCTCACCATGTATTGCAATCCATGGTGACAGCCTGCCCTGGAGCATACGCCTTATTGTTGTGATAACAGGGACACTGATCAGGGGTAATGCAATCTCTCCTGTGACGGACCTGCAAGTACAAACAACCAAAAAAATTCTATCAGTTTATTCCTAAATTAAAAAAAATGTCTACCCAGGAATTAGTTTCAACCTTGACAGCATTTAGAATGTTAGGTCGCATGATCACAAAAAGGAAAAACCCCCACACAGGGCCATATTAAATAAAAACCACACTTCAAAGCTACATACACAAAAAATTTATTTAAAAAGCTTGTATTTCCCATATTCAAACTATAGTACATGGGGGAAAGGAGTGAGGTTTTTTTTAGAGTGAATGGCAGTACCATCCCGGGGGGGCAGGTGCAGCCCGAGATGCAGCCCTGGCTCACACACTCCAGGTCGTAGTTCTGGCAGGTCTTGGTGCACTCGATGCCCATGTCCCTGGGACTGCTGCACACCAGCTTCTGCAGGGGGGGCTGGCATGAGATGGAGCGGCGAGCTGGAGGGGGAGGGGGGGCAGATATCGAGAGTCTTTTGATGTTGATGGGTCACAGACATCAGGAAGTAACAGCATGCAAAAGATATGCGACCAAATATTAAATATGATACTTTAAAAATATGTTAAAGCAAAGGGTATGAATATTTATGTAAATGAAAGATTTCAGTTTTAGATTTTTTATACATTTGCAAAAATCTCTAAAAACATGTTTTCACTTTGTCATTATGGGCTATTTTGTGTAGAATTTTGAGACAAAAAATGAACTCAGTCTATTGTAGAATATGTCTGTAATGTAATAAAATGTGGAGAAGGTGAAAGGGGTATTCAGACTTTCCGGCTTGACTGTATATATTGCTACGGACAGAGACGGAAACAGAGACACAAACAGAGACAGACAAGAACACAAACTCTGAGGTACAGACACAGAGTTAGAGACAGATGCAGAAACACAGATAACGACATGGATGCATGCACCACACACATGCACACAAAGTGCACTGTACTCATACAGACTACATGCAAAGCTTATTTATCTTGATTCACATGAGTTACCTGTACACTGTTATAGAATATAAATTTACAAAAATAATATCAGTACAA
Source organism: Ilyophis sp. 1 JC-2022 (assembly GCA_022702515.1). Lineage (NCBI taxonomy): Eukaryota > Metazoa > Chordata > Actinopteri > Anguilliformes > Synaphobranchidae > Ilyophis > Ilyophis sp. 1 JC-2022. The sequence goes on along the minus strand of CM040404.1, from coordinate 95,370,613 downwards.
ATAAATAAAAATATTATATAATATAAATTTCTAAAACATCAGTGCAAATAAATGTAACTTTATATAGGTTTTCTGTGGAGGTTGGCACTGTTATAAATATGAATTTTTTGCTGAATCCAGTGAGATTCAGGCCTGTGTGTCTCCGTGTCCTTCATTGGGAGGCCGGTGCAATACCCCTTGAAGCAGTCAGGTCTTCTGCAAAGAGGTCAGACAACATGGCTGCTGGCATCTCATTAGAGCTGCAGCGCATTGCGCCGTTCTCGCAGTAACTGCAGGAAGAGAAGGGCAGAGCACACGGGTTTCACTGCACAGCAGGTCCGCTGTCTCCACGGTGAGCAATGAACACACTGGCATTCGCCGGCATGCATCTGAATGACTGCTGCTCACCATATGGTGCGGTAGTCGGAGAAGACGTCATTGGGATGGTAGATCTCCCCGTCATAGTAGCAGGGGCACTCGGCCCGTGGCACACACTCGCCTGATTCGTCAGAAAGGAAGAGCCCCTGGGGGCAGTAGCAGCCCTCCAGGCAGAGGTCTCTGCAGTTGGTCTCCGGGAAGGAGAGTGAACGGCAGCTCTGGTTACAGGGGCTCCCACACTGCTCATAAAACTGGTCATCTGGGCAGCTCAGCTCTGTAACACCCACAACCCCATTAGCCTCTTGAGCCCAAACTAACTAAGCTCACTATAAACTCATCATTTATACCATCATTTCAGTTTGGGCAGTGGGACTCCAAGCTCACATTGATGATGTTTAAGATCAGCCCTCAACTTCCCCCCTTTTCTCCCCCCTTTCTTCCAATTTGAAATGCCCAGTTGCATTCATCACTGCTTATTGCTCAGGGGCCCACGCACTAGAACAGTGCCTTAACAGGATGAGTCACCCAGCAGCCCATCTGTCCTTCACTTTCACTTGTAAATAAATTAAAGTGTAACTATTTATATTCACAAACACTTGGGAAAGTTTGTTTTGGTGATTTCTGAGCTCACTAACATGTATATGTGAAAAAAAAACTTGCATAGAAATATTAATCAATGTTAAGGACAAGTCATGTCCTTAACAAGAGCCCTAATCAGGCCTTCCTGAAAAGACAGCACCCTCATTAGTGCACTTGTTTAGGAAAACATACATTTGCGCATCCCAAAATTGTAATATTAGTGCGATGTTCCTTTTATTCTATCTAGTATAAACTGAGTCCAACATGAACCAACACACACTCTCATATTATGACACACCCTCTCTCCTTTCTCACAGGTCATAAATAGAACATTATTTGAAAATGCCTGGCCTGTCAGAAAGGATGTTTAAAAAAAAAAAAATTGTTCAAGAGCCCTGATCATCGCTCTCCTGAAAAGGATACTAGTCCCAGTCAGACCTCCCTGATAAAATAAAAGGTATATAAAAAATAAATAAAACCAGGCCTGTGTTTGCTGAAACTTGAATTGATTTTGCTTGAGTACATTTAGGTTCAGTATAGCCAAAGGTGAGCAGTTACCACAGAATTTGGGGTTTCTCCAGTTGATCAGCACTCCCTTGCTGGCACAGGCAGCTGCATAGCTGGCCACGGCAGAGCACAGACACTCCTGTCCATCTGCGCAGGAGCAGACGTCGTAGCGGCAGTTCTTCAAGAAGGGGGCGGGGTTCACTTCATTGTGACACGGCTCAAACTGCACGGAGAACACCACTGAGCACGACTCCTCCGCAAAGCGAACTGCAGGGAGGAAGATGGGGGCAGGGAGGATGACGTGAGGGAGAGAGGAAGTGGTAAGCAGTGTGCAGTGTGTGAGCAGATTTTGGCTAATGACACACGGACAAAGGCCAAGTGACAAAACATTTGCGCATCATTCTGAATGGTAATATTGGTGTGCTGTCCCTTTTCTTCTATCACGTATAAACCAACTTGTCCAATTTGTAGGCCAAAAAATATATAGCCTACTTAATCATATCCATCTCACAGACATGGGCCAGCACACTCTCTGATATTATGGCACACCCTCTCTCTTTTCTCACAGGTCATAAATAGAAAATTATAAAAAAGGAAGTGAAAATGCCTGTTTTTTTGAAGAATAAAAATAACAATCACTCAAGAGCCCTGAACTAAAACGTACTAAGCTAATGCAACATTAGGTAACTGTGCACAAAGCGCAGTTATATTTCTGCGCACACAGGTGAGCTCATTTGCTATCTCGTTTTTCATATTCTCATGTTCACAAGATTCTGGCTATTTTCCAGCTCTCTGGCCTATGTGCATGAAGACAAAGGGAGATTGGAAGTCTACCTCTCTTGGGGTTGAGGATGCAAGGATCTGTGTCTTGCTTCATAACATTCTTGCATTCTCCATTAATTTTCCATGAGTTCCCGAACCCCTCCACACGCGTCTCCACGAGCCCCGCAGCTGTCAAAAAGTCGTCGCCCTGGTTCCCGTTGTAGTTTCCACAGAGACCACATGTCTTGCCTGCGAATGCCGGCCCAAGCTGTCACAGGAGCAAACAGCAACACCTCCGTTATTTAAGTAACAGTGGGTGGAGCCTCACTGTCCATTAACTCAATAAACAATGGATTCCTTCACGACCAATAGAAGCCTTCATTTTAAAAGCACCTTGTACCAAGCGTGTGTGATTGGAGATTATTTCTTGTGCCAGTCCAGGGAGAGAGTGCAGTCAGGGATTTATTTTTGACACTCACCTTGAGCAGGAGCTTTCCCCGTCCATCCCAGTCAAGCTGGAAGTCATCCCCATATGACAGCCGCAACGAAGACATGACTGTCCTCTTTATATGAAGTGGTCCTGTCAGATGCACACAGTGTTAGAGCTAGGGTTAATACAATTAATGTGTATGCAAAATGCATTCATTCATTATTTTATGTATCTATTATTTGTAGTATGACAGGAAGTCACAATAATCAACATATTTGTGTTAGGGTCAATGTAAACCAAATTTAACTGAACAGCTATCTGAAGGTTAGATATTTCAGGAACTACGCTGATGAAGTACAGTAGAACAACCATGGCAATTGTCAGATCTGTTCTGTGAGCACTGAAACTGTGATGACATTTTACCAATATCAGTGATAATGTTGCCGAATTAGTAGTGAATGTGGGGATGTGATATATCATGCACCGTGGGTCAGAGGGGTCTGGATGTCCATGCCGTCCACTGCAACCACGCCTCCATGTTTGAGCTTCACTGTGACATTGGCCATATGGTGGAAGCGCAGGGTGGCCGAACGAGTGCACACCGCATCCTGGTCATCAGCGCACTTTAGAGACAGAGCATAATGGAGAAGAAAAGACAAAACTGAGGCTGACTGTGCACAACATGGCTGAGGTTTACTGACGTGCTGCAGTAGAATGCAGTGGAGAGAATGTTTGGACAGGATGGAAATGGGGCATTTTAGCCTTATGAGGCACAAATACCTGAACTGTCTCAATGGCGACAGCAAACTGGTTGTCCTGGCAGTCTTTAGCAAACAGATACTGGCAGATTCCACTGAAGGTGAAAAACTTGTTGTCGAAAGACTTGAAGTGGGATTGTCCCGTGACAAAGCACTCCCCTGGTGAGGAAAGAATCCAAAATTAAACACAGGTGGTGATAAAGCTCTACAAGATGGTAGTTTGCTTGTTATTCAAATAAAGAGAGCACACCAGACATCATGTTTCTCTGTGTTAAATCTGTGAAAAGAGCCGCAAAAAATATTTTGATGCTTGCTAATGATACAAAGTGAATCTAAGGGGAGTATCCCTCTACCGGAAACCAAGCTGTGAAGAGACAACAGCTTTCCTTCATTATAAAAGCAGCTCAAGTGCCCTTATGAACCCAGCTCAGATTTCATCTCCTTTTGTGACATAAAGAAGCTCAAATCAGCACCCAGCTTTCATTGCCCCAGTGCAAATCTTAACTCATGCTTGGCATAACACAATAGTCTCGCTCCCTCTCCTGCACGGCTCTCTCTATCTTGATGAAGCCCCTACCCTGGTCATTACAGACATACGAGATGAAAAAAGGCCAGGACATTTAAAGGGCCAACACAATTTGGAGAAGAAAAGGACTTGGCATCATCAAAGACTGGTAAAGAATAACCACTCACAAGATTCGGGAAGCTATTCCCCATAACACGTCCCCCTCCATTTCCAGAAACCCCCCCTACACTGTACTACTCATATGCTAGTCATATCCCCAAAGCCCAACAACAACACACATATTGTTGACTAGCCTTCCATAGTCTGAGAAAAGCTTCCTATAGTTTTCACTCACAATATGCAGCAACAGTCAATTGCCATTGAATGTACAGAAGTAATTGTGTCGACACTTTTGGTTTTCGATAAAAAAGTGTTGAAACCTGCTTTAGAAGTGCAGCTTATCCATTTTTCCTGTGACCGTGAGGCTGATTACATGGTTAATTGATGAAGTGCAGAGGAACACACTGTGAGGAAACTCAGAGGAAGTGCAGAGGAACACACTGTGAGGAAACTCAGAGGAAGTGCAGGGCTGACAGGTGGTGGGGAGCAGTTGCATTTGGTCACTAAGAAGCCACAAGCAAATTGTTTACAAACCCACAAAAATTACAGTGGCTGCTGAGCTCCCCTCACTTTTGCAAAAGCATAAAAAATTAATTAGCAGTTGCAGTTTGCTGCAATACCAGCACAGATATCTATGCGAAACATGTTTGCATTACTGTAACAACATTTTAAGAGGAAATTGAAAAATCCAGAAACATGGGACAAACGGAGGAGGAAGTAAACACACAAAAAAACACACAAAAAAGGACAGAATTAACTTGAACTGCCAAACTAAGAAAAGAATCCAGGATGAAATTTGTGCTCTCCATGATATATCAGGCAACACCCTGCAGCTACTCAAGCTGATTAGGATTTCTACTGCTTTTAATTCAAGTCACATGCCTAATAGTCAATCACCTGACAGACAATGCTTTCTCCCCCATCTGGTGTTTGCTGCATGTGCGTTTGAAAAGAGGCTATTTAAATTACACAACTAAATGCAGCAATCAATCACAGTGGGCAAAGAAGACAAGATAAATGCTTGTTTTGGCTAGTGCATTGAACCTGAAGAGGAGAATATATACAGAGATGATATCTGCTTTCAAAAAAGCAGCTATCAAAGTTTTCTTTTTCAAGCTTTTAAAATAGACATTTCAGCTGCTGCATCAATATTATATGGCACACATTTTATGAATACGTTCCTTGTATCTTCAATATCTGTTGCTACAATCAGGTACAGGTGATCAATAGGAAGATGAGGGTAGTTTACTGTATAGATATAATGACGTGGTCTTGGGTCATATGATAGCTATGAGAGCGGTCAGATGATGTCAAGAACTGGAGGACTCACCTGGACAGCCCTCATTGGTGCACTCCCACGAGCCATGTCGACACACACTTTACAGAATTGAAAAAAGAACGACATGTTAGATCTTAAATAAAAATGACCCATATAGTGAAGTCCAGTGTGTAATCTCTCAGGTCAGTGAGTAGATATGTATGTCAGTGATGCTTGTGTAAAGGTCAGCTGCTCCTCACCAGGTGTTACAGTCCTGCGGGATGCTGGACCCAGGAGGATAGCGTCGACCTGTGTGCATGCAGGAGCACTGCGAAACATCCATGCAACGATCTCCTTCCAGAATCTTCCCCACTGTTAAACCAAACATGCAGGGAGACCGAGCGGTGAGTGTAACACACACTCACACACACACACACACACACACACTCACACTCACACACACTCACACACACACACACACACACACACACACACACACACACACACACACACACACACACACACACACACACACAACAGACACAAACAGTCCTGTATTCATATTTTTGTGGAGACAACCTAGCCTAACCTAGCCCTAACCCTAACTCTAGCCCTAAACCTAACCCTTGTATTCCTATCATTATTGGGATTTCCTAAACCTAACCCTAACCTAACCCTAACAATAACCCTAAATCCTAAACCTAACCCTAAACATAACCTTTGACCCCTAATCCTAACCCTAACCATAACCATAATTTTAACCCTAGCCCTAAACCCAACCTCTAACCTTAAAATTAACTTTTTCCTCATGGGGACCATTCCCGAGTCCCCACGAGGGAGCATTTGACAACCTTTTCTATCCTCATGGGGACATTTAGTCCCCATGAAGTAGGCTAAACATGCCCACACACACACACACACACACACACACACACACCCATTCAGCCTGTTCCTGCTCACCTGGGCAGGTGCAGCCATCCACACACTCCTCCCTGCACACCTCGTGGATGTTCAGGCTCTGACAGGTGGTGGAGCAGGGGCTGGTGCACTCATTGTACTGCATTCCTGCT